>JADMNL010000023.1:351365000-351392500 GCA_016271365.2 Neoceratodus forsteri
CTTTACAGTCTTATTAGTCCCCTTGATGAGTATACATCTTGTATACCACCCTTTCCCATCATTTAAAAGACGGACAGGCATTTGTAATTTTTGACCAGGAAAGGCACACTAAGCTGTGATGGCTTGTTTCCAGGTGCGTCCTAGGGAGTGGGTGACATGGACCTGTTTTCATTGATGAGGGAATGTTAGCCATGACACCAGAGGGAAACGTCCCTACTCTTCCTGTTTGGGAGGTGGACAGCCCTGGAGTGGAAGAGGTAGACATGGTGGCTTGGGTGGAGGAGAATGCTTCCCTCCTCACCCGAAGTTGTAAGGAAGCAAAACCTGTCTCTGTACTTGTGGACAACATATCTGTTGGGAGTGGTGATGGAGGATGGTGATGGTATTTGACCATCCACACAAACTGCTGATCAGATGGATCAGGATAGCCAAAGTCTTATAATGGTGGATACTAAGAACAATGCTGATACTGTCTCCGAGGTTGAAGCCGAAATGGATTTGGAGTTGGAAGAAAACATTTAATAAAAAAAAAAAAAAAAAATGCTGCTTCCCTTGATAGCAGAGGAGGAAGTGCAGGTTTGTCTGCCAAACAGAAGCTATGGGCTTCTGCTGTCACGCTACAGACTGCCATCAAAGGAAATGCCAAAAGTTCACAACAAAGATGCCCTGTTAGCCTGGCCAGAATGGTTATCTGATGGTACTCGGCAGGGTGAGCTGCAGAGGGGTAGAAAAGAAGCAATGCTCATGAAACACAGTGTCAGATGGCTCCTGTTTGTAAAATAAAGATTTCCAGTTTACCACCAAGAGGCCCTAAGAAAAGTTTCCAATGTGCTGCGCAATACTTTGATCCTGAATGGATCCTGAATGGAGTATAGAGAGAACCCAGAGTAGGAGTGATCAGCAACAGATGGCAGCTGGATGTTGGAAGGATCTTTGATTCATATTGCTAAGACAGGAGATCCTCCAGTGATGGTTTCCCAGCAGGAAAATGTTTCTTCTATTGTTCTCATTGACTCACTGATGGTTCATCAGATGAGGTTAAGTTAATACTGTAGATAAGCCTCTGGGTACCGACAATGTTCTAGCCTTGCCCTCAGAACTTGAATTGACACAGCATCCAAAGTTTGTCTTGCACTGTATTAAAAACACAGCAGAGGATGAAAGCAAGCCTCCCCCCCCACCTCCCCTGCACTTACACCTGCTCACATTTATAACACCACTGCACAGGAGTTGCCTGGGCAGTTTCTAATAATGAGGGTGTACCTGGCATTCCCCTGGTGAATGCTCCCCCATAGATGAGAAACCAGACTCTGAGGAGGTAGAGCCCTCTACCAGCAGTTCATCAAGAGCGTACCATAGGCCTCCTCGGCAGTGTTGTGACAAGTCTAGGTCATATGCAAATTGGTTTCATGCACCAGTTTTACTGGCCAAACATCATCATGCACTACAACTTGGATAGGAGATGGGCGGTC
This sequence comes from Neoceratodus forsteri, assembly GCA_016271365.2. Lineage (NCBI taxonomy): Eukaryota > Metazoa > Chordata > Ceratodontiformes > Ceratodontidae > Neoceratodus > Neoceratodus forsteri. Next base: position 351,366,473 of record JADMNL010000023.1, read on the forward strand.
ATCTCTGGACCAATGTAAAGCATTTGACCATATTTCCCATGATTACATATAGTATGTTTTAGCTAAGTATGGGTTTCAACTATTTTTATCTAATGGCTACCAAGTTTGCATGATTCCACTCCAGTTATCCCAGTTGTTAATGGGTGAATAGGCTCATCTTTTAGAATACAAAGAGGTATCTGGTCAGGCTGTCTAAGACCCATTTTATACATTCTGTTCCTGGATCCATGTTTTCAAATAATTGAACAGGACCCTATTGTTCTAGTCCTGGCTAATAATGAAGGTACAGTCCCTCACAGAACATTGACTTACACTGACTATGTGTGTTTTGCTGCAGAATTTGGTTTCTGCACAGCATGCAGTACAGTAGTTTAGGCTGTGCAGACTCTTTCAGGGACTTCCCTCACCATGCAAAAGTGCACTGGTAGATTTTTAGGATCGAACATTACACAACCTAGCTGAGTGGCCAGAATTTATTTGATGGAAGAACCCCTGAACCCCTGACTATTCTTTGAATTAAATTAAGGGCAGGTGATCTTGCCAAACTGAATTGGGGAAAGTAAATTGAGCATCCAAAAGCTAACGTAACACAATGGAATAAGTGGCAATTGGGGGAGGGATTTTTATGATTTGAAACCTTTTGCCTGTTTTGCCCTTTTTTCTCCTCTCCCTCCTAGGGCCTTGGAGACAACTTTGAGTATTTTTCTCCAGGCCCTCTGAAAGGAGTAGACCGAATCCCATTAAGCATCATGTCACTTGCATACCCATCAAGCAAGGGGGATTTGGGTGTGGTGCACCCAACTGTGCCATTGTGCCCCCTTCCCCCCCCCGGGACGTTTGTCCAGCATAATATAAAACCTTTGGGCACTATGGTTTACATACTGGTTGTATGACCTGGTTACAGTGGAGGGGAAATGGTGAGACTAGTTGTGTCAGGGCTTCACTTGTTTCATTTTTGGAAACAATAGCAGCAGACTTGCTAAGAGCAGCTGCTCCTCTTGTGCCTACTTCAGCAATGCCTACCATGGGTATAACAGATCAGGGCACCTAACAGACAGAAAGTGTAATAATCCCCCCAAAAAAAGTCTTTCCATGATTTTTGTTGTGGTCAGGGTCAGGTAATTGACTAGTAGAATGGGTCAGGTAGGGACTACTTGACCCGACTCAACTGGACTACTCAGTTTTATCCAGGTATTTTGGGGTATCTGTGGGTTTTCTTGGTGGTCATGTATTTTACTACCTGCCCATCCCTTAAAAAAATATAAGAAAAATTAAAAAAAATCACCCTCCCAGGTGCCTGGAACAAGCACTTTTGGCCTCACTACACACCTGGTTGGGTGTTTATTTCATGACAACCACCTCCCTGTGCATGTACCTGCATTTGTATCTATAGCAGTCAGTGGCTCAGTAGGTAGCATGCTCAGTTCTGGGACTAGAAGATTGGAAAGGCTCTGGGTTCTAGCCACACCAGGTACTTGGGATATTACTTATGCTGACACTGTAGTGCACAGCTGAGGTGCCATCCTTCGGAGGAGACATTAAACCTTCTGCCCTTCTCCTGTCACTGTCCAGGTGGAAGTAAAAGATCCCATGGCATTAACTGATGGAGAGAAGGGGAATTTTACTGAAAATCAAGAGACTGAACAAATAAAATCATATAACAGTCATGGTAATGAAATGAAACCAGACAAAAATCAGTTATACACAGGGATGGAGAAAATTAAAATGATATAACATAAAATATATACAATACCTCCATATATATCAAAATATGATAAACTGAATAAAAGAGAGGTCAGACAATGATAGTTGTCAGCTCAACACATCCATGCAGGATTCAAAAGGAAAGCTCTCTAGATCTGACCTGTTAAAGGTTTACATCACATATGTGTCTGAATCTGTTATCCATGGCATATTTTATCATCTTTCTAACAAAACATTAACAGAGCACTGTTTAGCTTGAACAGCATAAATACTGAATTTCATGCTCTAGTTTCAAAAACAAAATCATATAAAATCGCAATTCTGCTGTAAAGAAAATGGGCATCCGTTTACCAAATGTGCCATTTAAAACAAAATATTCAGAGTATTCACATACCATTTCAAACAACCAGCAAGACATGTCCAATATGATAAGGTCACGATAGACCAATCTGAACAAAGACTGTTTCCCCCATTGGGTCTGTACCAATTCCCAGATGCCCACAATCTACCTACAGTGAAAGAGAGATGAGCCATGGCTTCCTCCTGATTATTGCAGTCAGGTCTGGAACATACCCTTTCCTCTAAACACTTATGTATTTTAGTAAAAGTTTCTTTGGAGGTAATATAGTGAAAGCCATTTCTGGAATTGATTTTGCAGCTCCTGCAAAATATTCTCAGCACTTCAAAAGCGGTGACACATAATATAGCCTGCTTCCTACTACTTATGGTACAGCGTGAATTATTACTTTCTGACTGAAAACTTGCCCAATGAGCTGTAACAGTCATGTAATAAATTGTTTGGTTGCTGGTCCATATATCCGTGGTTATGTGAACCTGCTTCATCTCAGAGTTTCAGCTGTTTAGTGACCACACTACATACCAAGTCATGCAACGGTGGAACAGCCTTTTTTGAGAAATATGTTTGAGAGGGAACAGTGTACCATGGTTCAATCTGGTTCATGAACTTGCAGAAACCTTTCTGTGCAACAAAAGCAAAAGGGAGTTGACAATCATCTGACAGTTCTACAATGACTCTATTTAACAGCTGGCATGTTGGATGTTTACGGGTAAATTCTGATGTCCCTTGCAACACTTCAGTTGATGAAAGTGACTAGATATTTTTAATTTGGGGGGGGGGGTTGTACTTTTCACACTTTTTTCACGTGGAGTACTACTGTGGGATTTTGCAGTACTTGATGGAATCTGTTTTGCCTGGGAGGACTGCAAGGGCACATCAAGTGATTCAGTGTCCGTTCCTGTTTCCAGTTCATTTTCATTATGGTCACTGTCACCACCACCTCCACTATCACCCATGCCAGCCACACTGTCCCTTGCCCTGCCTCACTCAATTGGGTGTTTTGCCTTTGCATGTTGTATCATTACTGATGTTCCAAAATGTCCCACTTTGCCCCCATGACTGACGCTCTTTTTGCACAGACTGCATACAGCTCAAGAGTTGTCTGCAGGGTCAATATGAGATAAATTCTACACTAAAGATTTACTCTTTCTGCTTTGTACTAAAGTGCCTGGTACTATTTCTTGTACAGTCAAGGATCCTGGAGGAAACCCTATACTGCCATTTCCTTCCTCACATGAATTTTTTTCATTCATAGTCCTCTTCTGATTCTTATGTTTAGTGTAAGATTATTTTTTCTGCACTTGCCTTTCATGCCATACAGTGGCATCCCCTCCTACCCCCTCATCGAAACTACAGACCTCCTCGTCACAAGATTCAGAAGAACTGGAAGTGCGGTCATCAGGTGGAACATGGTCTGGGCTATCCCATTCCCAGTCCCCACTATCACCACCATGTTTATCAGCATTCAGTGCCTCTGCATCTGAGCTTATATTTGAGGAGGCTGCCTCCCCCTCCATTCATGCTGCTTCAACAGCTGAAAGTTTTCCTGGCACATGTGGCAAAACGTTCAGTACCTCTATGAGTAACTCCTGTCTCTTCCTGAAACTCTATCATTTCATTGGTAACATGCTTTTTGGTTCAGGAGGACATTTAATGCCAGTCCTGGTGGTGGTGATGTTGTTGTTGCTATGTTCTTTATTACTGCTGGGATTCACATTATCCATATCATTTTCATTTTCAGTTGCACATGCACCAGCACTGTACTTCCTTTTAGTGGACTTAGTCTGGGAAATAGAAGGCATAGTAGACATAGCAGTGGCTTTGGTTTCACTATGCTACAGAGAGCTGTCAAACAGTGTAGCTATGACAGGGCTCAGGGCACCTAATGGGTTAACACAGTATAATACAGTCTAAATGGCTTTCGCTATATTGCAGAATGACACAGAGTAGCTATGTCACAGACAGGGCTCTGGGCGCCTGACAGTGTGTAAAATATACAGCCTAAATGGATTTCACTATAATGCAGAGACTCCTGGAGTAGTATGTCACAGATGGGGCTCAGGGCACCTAACTGACTGTGTTTAATACAGCCTTAAATGTCTTTCACTATGCTGCAGAGAGACACATGGTAGCCATGTCACAGACGGGGCTCAGGGCACCTAATGGACAGTGTGTAATAAAGGCTTAAAATGGCTTTCTACACTGCAGAGATGAGACACACTAGCTACTATGTCACAGACAGGGCAGGCACTTAACAGCTGCTGCCAGGCCGACAATGAATGCCTCTTCCCCTTTCTCCTAGCACAGCAGTAGATCCCCAAATTATTCCTTCTTCCTCCTCAACTCTTGCTCCATTGTGTAGTAAACTTGTTCTTTAGTTTTTTTTTGTTTTGTTTTTTAAGTTAACCTTTTCATTTCGCCATGGCAGCTGCAAAGCAAACACAGATTCCTCCCTCTCCCAGAAAGTGTGCTGCAATCTGCACGCTCATACAGCAGATAACACAGCAGACACCAGCACCAACCAATTGGATTGTCAGGCTGGTGTCATGTGCTCCTTTCTGCTGTCAGGACCCCATGGGCTGCCTCTAAAGCTTTTTTTTTTTTTTTAATTACTGCTTACTTGCCCTGTTACCCGTGTCCACAATACCTGACTGGAGAAGTACACTGTTAGGTCGGGTATGGTAGTGACTTACCCAAACTACCCTACCTAACCAGAAAACACTGATACCCAACCTACCCGCTCCAGCTACCATATAGATAGCCCATCTCTAATTTTTTTTTTTTCCCCATGAACACCACCTCCCCAGAATGTTTTATTGCGCTCATAAAATGGTTACCATAAGTAATTATTATGACAGATTAAAAAGTAATAAAAACATTACTATTATTATAAAACTATGAATTAGAAAAATAGTCCCTGTGTGATGGTCTCCTCCAGGGGCTGTCAAGATGGTCTTGTAGGGGTTGTGTGTATTAAGGATTTTTTTTTTTTCCAAAAAAAATGTTTTTCTAGGTGTTCTGACTGTTTGTTTGTTTGTTTGTTTGTTTGTTTGTTTTTGTCCACTTACATGGCCCAAGAAGGTTGAATGCTCTTAGCTTCTTGTGGTCTCCCCACCACTCTCCTTCACTTTGCTGGACGGTTGTTCTTCCTGCCCACCTGCCCACAGTATCAGTGGCTGACTCCCTCACTTGCTCACTCATTTTCTTGATCTGTTTTAATAAGATATATATATATAAACAAGAGACTAGAATGATGCTAGTGGCAGGATGTAAAGTAATCCAAATGCCACTCTGGCGTACACTCTCGAGAGGAGAGAATCGGCTGTTTCATCTGTCTGCTCCTTTCAGATCAATCATTAGAAAGCAAAATTCATTATTGGCCAGTGATTTCTTGAGGGCTAGCAGAAAAAAAAAAAAAAACACAAGTTTACTGCACAAAGGAGCAAGGGTTGGGGAGGAAGGGGAATAATCGAGGGATCCAGTACTCTACTTGGCCACCGCTCGCCTAGGGTCATGAGGGCTGACCTGCCACCTTCCCCACTCCTTCACTTCACCATGAGGACCCCGGCAGAAACCCAGGTACAGGACCATGCTCAAGTCGGTGTCCAGCACCATCTTTGCTGTCCCGCAGCTGATTGTTTGTTTGTTCGTTCTTTTTTTTTTCCCCACTTGTGTGCGTAGCGCTAACGCAGCACCATAGGAAAGCACTACTCTGCTCTGTCTGCTTACTACAACCTCCCTCCCCCCAGCCACCTTTCTAGTGAACCCCTCATTCCCCTTCCCCCTTCACTTTCCCCTTTCCCCTACCCTACCCTACCCGTGCCTCCCCTCCTTCCCACTCCCCTTGGTGCCCAAGCTGCTCCTTCCTCCCATCTATCTCCTCCTGGCTCCACTTGGTGCACTTCAGATCCTCCTCCCCCCACCCTACTGTCTCTACCTCCTCTCTTCACTCCACCACCACTGCCCCAAAATCCCTATCAAGATCTTACTTCCCTTGATACTCATTATGGCTTCCTCCCCTCACAAGTTCTGGTCCATTTTTGACAATGCCTTCATGGCTGCTACACATCTCTGCTCCTCGCTACCTTCACTTTGCTTTACAACCTAAACCTTCCCTCATCCCTTATACTCTCTTCTTTCACTTGAATTATCTAGTCACACCCACTCTGTGACCTACCCCCCCCGTCTTTCTGCTCTACCATCTTTCATCACTTATCCTTCTTTATTCAACTGCTCATACTTATCTCACCCTTCCCTCTCAAGCTCTGGCCTCCACCTGATAATGCCTTCATGGCTGCTACTCAACCCTGCTCCTCGCTGTCTTAATGTTGCTTTACAACCTGAACCCTCCGTCATCCCTCATATCCCCTTCTTCCCTCTCCTCCTCTTATCCCTCATCCTACTACCTTACCTCACATTCACTCTTCTACCGTTGCCAGACAAGGCCTCACTGGCCGCTACTGCCTGTAACCTACCATTATTTTATACAATTATTGATCTTTTGCCTGGCATACATTGTGCAATGCCTGTTTATCTAGTCTGCTTTAGCTGCTTATTTTATTTTGTAACAGTTTCTTCTTTTAAGTTCTCATCCTATGTGTAAACCTGTTGATGAGGAACTTATATAAAAGCATTTAGCTCATACAGTAGGTGTCAATCCAAAATTACAACAAATAAATGGCTGGTGACAGATACTTTATTTTTAAAGCACCCATTTCCTTAGACTCTGGACACTGTACAATAATAACACAATACAATAAATCGTACTAAAATACAAACATAAAATCATTAATTACTGACTTCCATTTTTTTTCCATGGAGAAAGCCGGTTATAATTTGCCGTTATAACCTGCTGAGCTGGTTATAACGGCAAACACGCGCCAGCTTTCTCTCACTCACGCTCTGTCAGCCATGTCTCTCTTGTCAGCTCCATCCCTCCTCTCGGCGTTTCAACTTGAAAAGTTTAATGGATGGTTCCTACCAAAATGAAACATAACTGGAATTAAAAAGGAGAAAAAGTCAGTTTCTCCTCAGGCAACATGACATCAGTCAGTGGCGGACTACCTAGCAACACCATAGAAACCGGGGCACTCCTTAGCAACATCAGAGCAACTGAAACCCTCAAGACTAAACCGGAAATTACACTTAAAACTTTTTAAAAGTATTTCTAAAAAACGTAAAAATCGTGTTGGTTAAACATTCGTTTTGCTTTTAATGTTTCAGCAACAACTTTCAGAACTGGCAAAAGAAGCGGCAACCACCACAACGTTACTGCATAAATGACTGTAAGTTTCAACCTGGGGAGTGGAGACAAAAAAATGGAATTCTGTAATTATAAAAAATAAACTATGGGTAGGTGGTTATAAACTCGCATTTTACACACACCCTCGGTGTGGGATGCCTTAATAAACCCTTCAGGCTTCGCCCTCGGGGTTTATGTGGCATTCCACACCTCAGGTGTGTATAAGATTCTCATTATAACCACCTACCCATACATTATTCTCTATATAGCTGGGAGCAATAATCTATCAAATTTAACAGCATACACTATTGATTGATTTAATAAAAGCTTGCTGGAACAACAATGTGTTCAACCCTTTCTTAAAGGCTTCCACAGAGGAAGCCTCCCTTAAGTAACCTGGCAGTGAGTTCAACAGGGTAGGCGTGGCTGGAGAGAATGCCCTATCCCCTGAATGCAGCAGCCTAACCCTGGGAACTTGAAGGAGGTCTCCCCCAGCAGAACAAAGTTCCCAGGGTGGATGGTAAGGGACAAGGAGATCTTGCAGATAGACCGGTCCCCCTTCGTGCAGGGCCATATAGGTCAGGAGCCCTATCTTGAAGATAATCCGCCACCTGACTGGCAGCTAGTGCAGTTCCCGGAGGACTGGGGTAATATGATCATATTTTCTAACTCCCAACACAAGTCTTGCCACCGCGTTCTGCATCAGCTTCAGCCTGTGGAGGTTGCCTCCAGATAGCCTAGGTACAGGGCATTACAGTAGTCCAGTCTGGTCTTGACAAAAGCATGTACCACTGTGGCCAGGTCTTCAGGCAGGATAATGGTTCAGATCTGGGCAATGTTCCTAAGATGACAGAATCCACTTCTGACCATGGCCGACACCTGGTCCTCCAAGGTCAAGCCATCATCTAGGATCACATCCAGATCCTTCACCCATCTAGACGGAGCAAGGAGAACCCCCCCCCCGCACCAGCCCAGGTGGTAACCCCTCACCCCCGATGACCTGGATCCACAGCCAGTACCTCAGTCTTGTCTGGGTCATCCACATCTGGATTTCCTCAAGGCAGCTGTTAAATATGGATGCCACCACCTGGGTATCAGGTGCGCAGGACAGATACAGCTGGGCATCATCTGCGTAACAGGGAAAACCCAGCCCATACTGCCTGTTGATGTCTCCCAATGGCAGCATGTACACTGTGAATAACGAGGGTGACAAGACTGAACTCTGTGGAACTCCACAGCTCAGAGGCCTAGGGTTAGATGAGACCAGTCCCATCGTCACCCTTTGCACCAGTTAATAACAGTACCGGACAGGCCACACCAGAATCACAGGCAGTCAAGCAGCACCTCGTGGTCCGCGGTGTCAAACGCTGTAGAGAGGTCCAGGAGGACTAGGATGGTACGCTCTCTCCTGTCCCTCACCATCAGATCATTAAGCACCCTCACCAGGGCAGTCTGCATGCTATGCCCCACATGGAACCCAGACTGGAATGGCTCATATGTGGATGAGGAGGCAAAACATCTCTCCAGCTGAACTGCCACCACCTTTTCAATAACCTTCCTTAAAAATGGGAGGTTTGAGATCAGCCTGTAGTTGCTGAGACAGTCCAGGTCCAAAGAGGGCTTCTTCAAGAGGGGTCTAACCAAGGCCTCTTTCAAGACTGATGGAAAAGCCCCACTCCTCAATGAATTATGGATGATCCCACCAACTACGGGTCCAATCAGTTCCAGATAACCAACTAAAAGGTGGGTCAGGCCTGGGTCTAGATCGCAATGGGTTGGTCGCTGCTTCGAGATCATCTCTGCCATCTCCTCCACCCTGACTAGCTCAAACTCAACCCAGACAGGCAGAGTGTGTTGACGCAACTCAGGCTGAGAACTGCAGCCTCTTCGAGAGATGCTCGATGAGAACTCCACTCTGATAGAGGACACCTTGTCGGCAAAGAACAGAGCAAGCTCCTCGCACCTAATGCTAGAACCTGCTCCACCAACATGGAGACGGGCAGGATATAAAAGCCCATCTATCATGTGGAAGAGCCAAGCCAGTCTGTTCCTTGCTGTAGTAATCTCACTAGCCAAAAACTCTGCCTTTTTCTGGGAGATTGGCCCTGAGGTTGCATTATGCAGACTATCAGGGGGCAATCTGTCCTCCATCAGGCCAGATATCCTCCAGTGTCTTTCTAACTTCTGACCCTTAATCTTTAAACCCCAGAGATCCTCCTCAAACCATGGAGGTCTCCGGCAAGTAGATAAGGGGCAGACATGAAGGGGTGCGATTGAGTTGAAGGCGGCACTGACAGCACCATTATAAGCTGCCACAGCATCCTTCATCCCAATCGCATGTGCTGCCTCAACACTCGATAGGTCCAGCACCGCCACCAGTCCCTCTGAGGATATTCCTCTTAAAGAGCAGTACTGGACAATCTCAACAGGGGTGAGACCAACTGGGGGGGGGGCCTAAACTTGAACCCCATGGTGCTGTCATCCAACCAAACCACCAGATCAACTCTGAGGTCAAAAATATCTAACCTTGATGAAAAAACAAGATAGTGTGTGGCCACCCAAGGGTGTCGCTGTTGTAACATATTGTGACAGGCCCAGGGTCTCCATGCTCCCAAGCAGATCTTCTCTAAAGCGCGAGAGCCCGCCATTCACCCAGGCATTGAAGTCCTCAAGATCAGCTATTTGAGGGACTCAAGCACCAGGTCGGTGATGAGCTCCTCTCTCTCCCACAAAAAATCCCCATCAACTCCAGGGGGATGATAGAGCAGGAGTACCCTGAAGCCCGCACCAATGCCACCACGAGCAGCCACATACTCGACGGACTGTACAGAACCAACAGGTAGCACCGTGAGGTTCAAGCTAGATTTAAAACAAATAGCCAACCCCTCCCCACCCCTGCAATCTTGCCTTGGATTGTATATCACGGAGTACCCGGCCAGGACTGCCGCCTCCAAAATGGGAGCGGCATTTTCATCCAGCCAGGTCTCCATGATACATGCCACTATCGACTGAGGATATCAGGTCCGCCATCCCCATAGATCTGGCATTACATAACACAACCCAGACAGAATGAGGTGAGACAGCCAGGCTGGCCATCTGCCAACAACATACTGTGGAGCCCTTGGGTACTGGAACCAACCAAGGCAATCTCCTCTCCAATTCCCATTTCGGCTCATGGTATCTCCTTGGCCTCCCACCTAAATCCCAAATACTCTGGCAGCCACTTGAGGACACTCCCCCCCCCGGACCTCCTCCTCCGAGCTATCCCCAATGCCCTATACTTCTGGTAAACTGCACCAGAAATGCTGGAAGCTCAAAGGGTTGGAGAGCCCAGAGATCGGCACTTGAGTAGCTGCATCTTAAGGGTCTTTGTCCCAGACACACTTAAAACTAACCCACAACAAAGCAATATAACTAACCTTAATCTCACCCCTGCAACCATACAAATTAACCCAAAAATATACACTGTACAACCAATAACAATACCTCAAATCACAATTTAACCCCCCAACTCAACATAAATAACCCCCCACCCACAACAAAAATGTACAAGACTTATTCGTAACTATAAGTCTGAAATCCTCCAAAAAAATAAAGACCAGTCCAGGAGTTCAGTGTAACACCCTACAAATGGGGATTCCCAAAAAGTCTTCCTTGCTTGCCTAAATGCTCACTGCCAGGCTGGTGTCCTGCATTTTAGCAGTTTAAATGTGATTACCAGAGCTTGTATAGCCTCTGTGTACTGTCTCTTTACTTAAGCTGTAATTAGGCAGCACTTAATCTGAGAAGGAGCTCTGTTGAAAGATGTAACTATTTACTGAAAATCATTTAGAGTGATAATGTAGTTTGTCTAACCTGCTTTCTTTGTAGCGAGGACTGTTTTGTTTGTCTCCATTATCTTGGTCGTGGACTGCAAATTGGACCAAACAGTTCTGGTGGGGCCTAATCAGCCAACCAAATCTTTTGGATCTTGAGGAAGTTCCCAGGCTACTTGCAGTTTTCAGTTTAGTTCTGAGCTGGGAAGTAAAAGGAGAGGAGCTGAAGTGATTCTGAACTGATTCTGAGAGCAATCCTGAGTGGATTCGCATGGGAGAACTATGAAAAGGCTGAGAGTTTGGCCTCCATATTTGCCTGCTGCTCCTGAGGGAGAGAAGAGAATTATTTTGGACTAAATCCAAGTTTGTGTGACTAAAGTAAGCTACTGAAGTGGGCCAGACTCAACCTGAAGAAGACTGAAATATTTTTGCTGAATGCGATCGCCCTGTCAGGAGTTCACGGTGCGTGCAGAGACTTTGCGATTGTGCCTGAGGAGCGCTTTGCCTGGTACAGTAGAATTCCTGTACATGCAAATGTGCTATGAGCTGCTAGTGTATTGTGAGTTAGTTCCCCACTGCATGAACTGTGTTCTGCTTGCTGAAAACTGTATCCAGCCCAAAATGGACTGCTTCCGAACTTGTCTCCATGCAGTCTGGGCTTTGCCAGACTTGCCCAGCCGGACTACCCACTACACAGAGAAGCCATCGACGAGAGACCTGCCTGGGAATCAGCCCCCTGCTCCATTCTTGAGCAGGAACGATGCCTCTGCGACTTGTGTGGACCCTGCTTCTCCTGGCATTCCAGAGCCACCACGAGTAGTCTCGATTTTCGTCCAGCCTGTGTCCAGTCTTGGGTATCGTGAGTAAATACTAGGGTAGCTCCCTACAACAACAGCTTAATCTGAGTGTGCCATCTGATTGTCTTGTTTGGTTTCCTTTATGAACTGAGCCCTCTGGCTCCGGATTACAAATATTGTGTACTGTGTATTTTGAGTTTTCCATCACAGGGCCCCAACCAGCTGCAACCCCGAGCAACTGTCCTGGCTAGCCCATCTCTTCTCTACCTGGGTACCCAGAAGTGGACTGTGTGGGGGGACTCAAAGCGCATGCATAACTGCTTGATAGATATAACCTCTAAGCTAATTAACCTGATTTTGCCCCTCTCTTGTTCAAGTCCCCTGAATAAATCAGATCTAACTTTTTCTGCATGTAATCTGACTGTGGTTCCAGTTTGTGCCCAAAGTACTGTACTGTTGCTATTTGCTGTGCTTAACCTCGTTTTACAGGGAGTCCCCAGGGTCGAGCCAGAGGAACCAGCCCTGGTGGTAAGTGCAAACAGTGTGGGTACTTGTGCGGTGTAGCAGGGGTATTGTGAAAGTGATTATTGTACAGACCACTAGAGGGGAAAGAGGGGGGTTAAAGTGTTCCGGAGGGCAGTGTCCAGGTTAGCTTGACCACTACCACCCCTGACCTCCGGGTGAAGGCACCCGTTTCAGAACTTGGGCCCCTTAACCTGCTACTAGCCAAGCAGGCAGGGGTAGTAGCCCTTGGGATAGCGCCACCTAGGGGTTACATCAGTAATCACAAACTTTTAGCAATTTTATTTTCATAAGAAAAAGGAGACAGTTCAGTTACAGTCCATAAAGCAAATGTGAAGGCCACTGTAGAACTTTCACTTCCACAGTCCAGATGGTAAAACTCCAGGAGGCTGTCACCCTCCTGGGCCACACTGTTTCTTGTACTAAATTTGTAATAAACAAAACTTGTCCAGATAGAAGAGAGAACTTTCACCAGTTTCTGACACTACAAAGGTCTAGTTGCCGAAAGTCAGATTTATGGATTTTTCTCTTGGTCAGTTCCTAGAAAACCCCACTGGAGTCTGCCACAAGCTAAGGAGTTTACTCTCGTTATTCCTGCTCCAGTCTACAATTGGATCAGCCGAAATAACTCACCCCAGGTCAGACTGCAGCCCAAGGACTCCCCCATGCCACCAAGCACCCTCCAGCAACTGTCCTGCAGGATCTCTCCAAGCAGAACAGACGCCCTCTGGGGAGTGCCCCACAGGATACCCACCTGCCGCAGCACCAACCCAGGGCTGAGCCCCACGGTAGATCCTCAAAGTTTGCTCACCACACCAGCTAAATGGGCTTCCAGCAAGTCTTCTGATCTTCTTTCAGATGCTCGCTGGTCTGTTTTGTGCAAAAGGATCCACTCTACTCTATCCTGGCCTGTTCTGAAGAACACCTCCAGCTCCCTGACACAAAGCTCTGCTACCATCCAACACCAGACCACTGGACTCCAGGTATATCCAAAGCCCTTAAGATATTTTAAAGATACTGGTGAAGTTAATGATTTTTTCCCCCCTAGTTGGGACAGATAAGTAATGCTACAAATCCTCCCGATACAGCAAGTTCGGATGTCCAAATGGTCAGTGCTCGGCCCATATATCTAAGGAACTGCTGACAAATAGAACCAACTCAAATTAACATTAACACAACTAACCCCCACTAAAATGTTTAAGCAGTAAGATGCTTACAATGTTTAAAATACTTATTAAAAACTGCTCCCGTCATTACACCCGACTCGACGAACGACCCAGCATCGAGCCTAACCCTGGCCCTGTTCACTCCATTCCCACTGATCTTCCCCAAAGGTCTCCAGGTGGCCCACATCAACATCTGGAGCTTCCTAACCAAAATTGATCAGCTGCAACCTCTCTTCATATTCCCCACCCCCACCCCAGATGTCCTTATTGTTTCAGAACCCTGGCTCTCACCCAAAATTCCTGATTCTGCCATCACAGTCCAAGGTTACACCCTCACCTGCCAAGACCTGTCCACTAAGGGCAGTGGCATTGCCATCTACCTCTCTTCGACAATACAGTTTTCCATGGTTGTGTCTGTCACCTCTCCTGCTGCCTATGAACTCCTTGTCCTCAAACTCTCCCTCCCCATATATGTGGCAGGCGTCTACTGCTGCCCAAGCACATCCGCCACTCTGGTCACTTAACTCCTGACTACCACATCCTCTCACACCCTCTGGTGATCTCATCCTGGGCAACTTCAACATTAACTTGCTTTCCCTATCCAACTCTAAACTTTTGTCAAAACATAAGGTCCCTACACCTTACTCCACTCATCTCAGTCCCTATCTGACTAAATCCTAAATCCCAAAACCACTCTCTACTGGACTGGGTCTTCACCAATCACCCTCACTGCATCATTGATACTGGCAAACTACCTGACTCACTCAGCAACCACCATATGGTGTGCTGCATGCGCAAAATTCACCGCCCTAGACTGCCCCCCAAAATTGTCCGCATCTGCTACTTCTGGTTGCTAGACCTATCCTCACTCCATATTGATCTACAGTCAACTGACTGGTCCCCTATTGCCAAAGCTTCTAACATTAACCAAGCCCTCAACTACCTCCTCTACAAATTTTGGGGTCGGTATGCTCCCCTACAGAAATGGAGGGTCAGTGGTTCACACCTCCCCTGGATCTCTGCTGAACTTCTGGCTTACCACCATGCTCACAACCTGGCTTAGAAATTGCACAATGCCTCGTGCACTCCAGCTGACCTTAATAGGCATTGCTCCCTGAGGAACTCTTGCACCACAGCCATCAGACTAACAAAAACTGAGTTATTTTCTTCCTCTTTTCAGAAAAATCTAAGCCAGCCCTCCAAGTTCTGGAAAGTTATTCATGCTGTCTCTCACCACCCACCTAGCCCACCCCTCCTGTCTTAAATTTAGGTGACTCCACTTTCTCTGACCCTCCCTCTGTGGCCTCTGCCTTCAACAAATACTTCACCACCTGTGATTCTGCTCTCCTCTCCTCTCCTCCCTCCCCCCTATGTCCTCTCAACCCCCCCCCCACACACACACTCCTGCTTTTCCTTTCTTCTTCTCACCAGTTACCCAATTTCCTCTCTGAAAGCCCTTCAAGCTCTCAACCCCATGCAGGGCAGTAGCCCTGATGGACTAGACCCCAAGCTCCTTCACCTCTCTGCCCCAGCAATTTTCTTCATCTATTTGCCTCCTTCCTAAACCTCTCTTTCTCTCTTGCCTCCATTCCAGACTCCTGGAAGCACGTTAGTCTACTGCATGAAGGACATGACTCCTTCTCTCCTGGCAATTTCCATCCCATCTCCCTCCTCCCTACCCTTTCCAAACTTCAAGAGCACATAGTTCTGTCCCAACTGTCCCCCTTCCTTGACTCCTCTTCCTGCTTCACATCCTTCCAGTCTGGCTTTCACAAACAGCACTTCACTACTTCCTCCATCTTCTGACTCACCAATTCCATCCACACAGCAATGGACCAGGGCCTTCTCACTGCCACTGTCTTTGTCGATCTAGCGAAAGCGGTCTCCCACCCTCTTCTTCTGCACAAACTAGGATAAGCAGGCCTCTCAGTCCCTGCAGTAAAATGGTTCAAATCTTACCTGATGGGTAGATCACAATTAGTGAAACTTGGAGATGCCATGTCCTCCTCCTTCTCCTCCTCCTCTTCCTCCCCCCTCCCCATTAACCCTAGCACCCCCCAAGGCTCCATACTTGGTCCTCTACTGTTCTCCAACTTTCTAAATGACCTTCCCTCTGCCTGCTCAACTGCGTCCATCCACATGTATGCAGATGACATGGCCCTGTTTGTCTCTGGATCCTGTCCTGCGGAGTTGAGATCCAAGCTCCAACCTGATTTTGACTTTGTCCAGAAATGATTCAGGTCAAATAAGTCATCACTAAATGCCAAAAAAAGTTCATCTGCTTTGGCACTAGACTGAGGCTTTCTAAACTCCCGTCCCATCCCTCTTTCCACACCCTAGATGGGAACACAATTGATGATGTGCCCTCATTCAAGCACCTTGATGTCTGTCTAGATGGGTGGAAAACTGGCTGAGGGACAGGACCCAGAGGGTGGTTATGGGGGGAGAGTTGTCTGGCACCAGAGAGGTAACCAGTGGGGTCCTGCAGGGCTCGATGCTGGGGCCGGTGGTGTTCAATGTGTTTCAGTGACATTGGGGAAGGCATTAAGGGCAAAATGTGTCTATTCACGGATGACACCAAGCTCTGTGGGAGAGTGGACACAACTGAAGGGATAAAGGACCTACAGGAAGATCTGGAAAAAGCTGGAGAGGTGGTCCAGGATCTGGCAGCTTGGCTTCAATGCCAAGAAATGCAAAGTTATGCATATTGGATCCAAGAATCCCAGGACAGAGTACTACCTGGGTGGAGTCAGAGTATCTGCATCAGAGGAGGAGAAGGACCTGGGAGTGATGATCACTAGTGACCTGCAGAACTCCACACTGTGCAAGAAAGCAGCATCAAAGGCAAACAAGATGCTGGGATGCATATCTGGGGGGATAAATAGTAGGAGAGAAGGGATTATACTGCCCTTGTACAGGTCACTGGTAAGGCCCCATCTAGAGTATGGAGTTCAGTACTGGTGCCCACACCTCAAAAAAGACATTAACCTGCTGGAGAAAGTCCAGAGGAGGGTTACAAAGATGATAGTGGGTCAGCAGGGTAAGGCATATGAGGAGAGAGTGAGGGCACTGAACATGGACTCCTTGGAAGACAGGGGGGAGAGAGAGAGGAGACATGATTGAGGACCTTAAAGTACTTGACAGGAATAAATAAGGTTGATAAGGAGAGTCTATTTAAGCTGAGTGGCAACTGTAACATGAGGGGGCACAGTCTTAAGCTGGAGGGTGGGAGGTTTAGGAGGGAGGTCAGGAAGCACTTCTTCACAGAGAGGGTGGTGGACACTTGGAATGTGCTGCCAGAGGAAGTCATCTCATTGAAGACAGTGGGCAGCTTTAAGAGAGGCTGGGATAGGCATAGGGGAAGGTAAGGATCATGGGTAGGGAGGACGGGAGGAGTGGGGAGGGAGGGCAGGGACAGTAACTCAAGCTGTAGACCCTGCAATACGAGCAGACTTGATAGACCAAATGGCCGCCTTCTGCTGGCTTCTTCATATGTTTGTATGGCCTCCACTTCTCACAGCACAGCACAATAGACACCATATACAAAAAGCTACACCCCAAGCTTGGCACCCTTTTATAGGAACAAAAGCTGCATCCCTCTACCTGCCTGCTGTGACAGCCTTACAAAGATGATTCTCCCCATCTTTGATTATGACAACATAGTTTATGGAGCTGCCCCAAGGTCCACCCTGGCCAAACTGGACCCACTATTCCACTCCTTCTGCCATCTTGCTCTGAACTGCTCCCCCCACACCCACCACTGTGCTCTTTACTCTGCTCTCTCCCTCCCTCCCTCCTCTCCCTTGAGGAGTGCCGCCTAACCAACTGCACCTCTTTCACTTCCAAGTTCTGGTTGTCTTCCCTCCCTATCTATACTCCCTTCTCTCACCTTCCACCCCCCCCACTCCGCCTATTGCTCCCTCCTACTATCGCTCCCTCCTGCTCTCATCTCTTGTTGGACAAGCTGCCTTCTCATTCTGTTTTCCTAATCTCTAGAATACTCTTGTAACCCCTAGGTGGCACTATCCAAAGGGCTACTACCCCTGCCTGCGTGCCTAGGTGCAGGTTGAGGGGTCCAAACTCATTGAATGGGTGATCTCCACCCGGAGGAATGGTTCTGGGGTAGTGTAACTGCTGTTGGTATAGCCCTCCGGGATGCTATAACCCCCCACCAACCTCTCTAGTGGCCTAAACAGTACAGCAGCAAAACATTCACATGTACCATATGGCAGTAATGACTTGCTCACCCCCTTGCACTTACCACCAGGGCTGGATCCTCTGCAGCTGCCCTGGAGACCCCCTGTAAAGTAAGACCTGTACTGCAACAGTTCAATGGCAGTACCATATCCCACCAAAAAGTTACACACTAGCCAGGTTAAATGCAAAAAGAACAGAATCTGATTTTATTTAGGGGGAAGTGAACAGGATCTGATTTATTTAGGGGGAAGTGAACAGGATTGGGGCATGAATCTAGCTGATGACTGACAGATCTGATTAATTCAGGCTGAACATGCATGCACAGTGAGTCCCTTGTATACAGTTACACAACCCTGGGTACCCAGTTGTTAAGCAGGCTAGCCTGAAGTGATGCCTGGGGTAGGCCGGCTTTGCAGCTGTTGTTGGGGCCCCTTCAGAAAGAAAACAATCACATACACATCAGCCCAGAATTTGAAATCGGAGCCGGGTGGCTCAGATCATGATAATAAACCCAAACAAGTAAATCAGATGACACACAATGATTGCAGCTTTGTTGCAGGGAGCCACCCTGTTTGGTACTCGTGCTACCCAGACCAAGAGGCAGGACTGACGAGATGAAGACCTCTGGATGGTGTTTTGGTTTGCTGGGGAAGCAGAGCCCACACAACTCACCAAGGTGGTCACTGCCTGTTCAATGGTGTTGAGCATGGAGCCAAATCCCAGAGCAGATCTTTCATCGGAAAATGTCTCTGCGATGGGAGCGGCATTCTAGGCAGAGATGGCAGGGCCCAGACCAGAGCAGGCAGTTTGAATTTTTTTAGCTTCCAGCTAGCATTACACACTTGAAGGTGGGGAACCAAATAGCGACCCACACAGCACATTCAACACATCTTAGTCACAGTTCAGGTAAAGTCCGGTTGCAATTTAGCAGAAGTTCTGCGCAAGCCTCGCAATCCATGACTCACTTCGGTACCTGGCAGGCCAATCTCTTCTGGAGCAACTCTTCGGTCCCAAATTCAGGCAATGATCACTCTTTCTCCTCAGGCTTCAGATCTCAAACAAAGGAATTCGATTTAAGTCCAACTTTCACATTCACAGGATTTCTCACTGGAAGATGTGACAGGCAGGCCAGTGCAGCCTTTCTGCCGATTCTCTCGTCCTCCTATGCAGGAGCAGCTTCTCGATGGCTCGAGCTGTTCACTCTCCAAACTCCGGCTCACAACTGACTTTGCTGCAGGCAGTTCTGGGGATTTCCTCTGAGATCCAAAAGGTTTGGTTGGCTGAGGGAACTGTCTGTTACAGTAAGGGCCCCCTATTCAGGTCCATTTAGGCACCAAATCTTAAAAACTGCAATTCCTACAGATTTTCAATCCCACAAGACCTCTGGGGACAGTCTTCATTTTTAGGTCCCCTGAGATTAGACTGGTCCAAATCTGGCAGTCCAGAACCAAAATGATGACTCTTATGCAAAAAGTCCAAGCTGCAAGAGAAGGCAGGTTAAACAAACTTCTGTACTATTATTATTATTAAGGCAGATAAACAGTAAACTAACACAGTTCCTAACAGAGCTCCCTCTGCGCATATAGCGACTGCAGAATGGAGCAGAAATACCACTCGCCTGGCCAGTCACAAGCCCTAAACTACTCGGACCCAGCCCAGACTAATTTCTAACACAGCATAATGACTCTCTTAAAGAGACAGGCACGGAGGCTTTCTGTAGCACTCTGATTCAGACACATACAGCTACTGCAGACACAGGACACCATCCTGACAGTGGGCATTAGTCAGCCCAGGAAGACAGCTTAGTAAACCCCAACCTATAGGGGGGTTGCACTCTTCCCCTATCCATTTGCTCTGCTTCTTCCAAACACACCCTAAACTCTCTACTCCACTCCCTCACTGCCTCTAGTCCCTTGCCTGAATGCTTCCTCTCAACTCTTCCCAACTCTTCCCTCTCCTCACCCCTCCCCTACTACTCCTGCCCTTTTTTACCTTCTCTCTCTCTCTCTCTCTCCCACCCCTCCTCCCCATTCTTCCTCATCCTCACTTTCCTCTGTCTTCCCATCTCCCTTCCCCCTCTTCCTGACCCCAGTCTTATCCTCCTACCTTGCATCCTGCATTGGGCCTCTACTGCACCTCAACTCCCTTGCATACTGGCTACATTTTTCCTTGTATCCTATTTTTATAAGATAGGGCTTCTGCTTCTACTGCGACAACTACCATTCTGTATTATACGGTACCTGTACATGATTGTACTTCTGCTCCAACTACCCATGTGTATTATACAATTGTGTCTGCTTCAACTTTAGTTTTTTTAGCTGCACTATTACCTTGTACTCTTCCTGTTCTTGATTTGTAAATGCTGTGTATACCATCATTTGATCTGAGATCCTCTGTTTAATTATATTGTATGTATATATTATTCTTGCATCAATCCCTTTCCCCCAGGACGCATCTGGAAACAAACTATTTAAGGCTCACTATGTCTTTCCTGGTGAAATGCTTTAATAAATAAATGGTGCCAAGGGGGAAGACAAGCGAGTGGCAGAGATGAATGAGCCAAGGAGAGAGACAAGTGAGTGGCAGAAATGAACAAGTAAGCAGTGGATGTTCGTGGGGAAGGGGAGACATGTGGGTGGCAGAGGTGAATGAGCAAGCAGCAGCTGGTGTGGCAGCTGGAAGCCCGAGTGAGCTGGCAGGTGGGGATTGTTTTGCAGATGGAAAGTGAAAGTGGATGGGATGGAGAAAGGAAAAATCATTACTGAGGCTTACAGGCCTGAAGAAGCAAAGACGGTGGGGTAATGATCAAAAAGGTTACTGGATGGGTTAACAGTTTTGATTTACAAGTAAGGTGATTGCAAGGTGGGGATCGAGGTGGGAAGTTATTACAATGTGGAAAAATGTAACTTATGGCAAGTAAGGGGTATTATTATTTTTTACTTCACTAACATGGCTATCAGAAATGCTTTGGAAAAGTTTCTGGCAGGCATGAATATGTAATTGTGCTGCATCCTGCTTGACAAAAGGATTCCCAGACAGATGGTTGTCTCTCCTTAAGTACCTGGGTTCCAAACCCTCTGGGCAATCGGGACGCAGGAAATTCACACCCCTCTAGGGAACAGATATTTTTGTGTATGTGTTCAAAAATGCAAACAGAACAGTATTTATTGATGGCGGGCAACTCGGAGATTTTAATGAAACCCAAGAAATGCTTCAGTTTGTTTCTTGAGCATCAGTAGTGTCTTAATCAGTTCGTACAGTAACTAAAAATTGCTATAGTGTATGGTAGAATGCTGCTGAGCATGGAAATCCATGCTCCCAACAGCACTGTTGTGCTTGCCTCAGTGTCTCATGATCTTGTTGTGCTGCACTGGGTACGTCACCAGTGCAGCACAACAAGATCGAACGCATTCGCGCATGCGCGATTTAAAAGCTGTGTCTGCAAGGGAGGTAGTACTGGTGGAGTGAGTCTCAACATGGAAGCCAAGTAAGGCATGATTTTAAAAAATTCTGCTTCCATTCACTGTTTTGAAATGAATAGACTCCCCATACACTATAAAAGATTGTCTCTGGGGAGTCATTTACAAACAAGGATCTTCTCGGATCTTGAGGTATCCTTGGCAATGGACAACCTCTCGAGCTTCGCTCTCGAGGTCCAGTGTTGCCAAGGATACCTCTTGATCGAGAATATTCTTGTCGTGAATGACTCCCCATAGACAATCCTCTATATTGCAGCATCACAGACCTTTAAAAAGTACTGTAATATTGCAGCAATACAAGCTTAAAAGCACATTTCTTCTGACATTAATCTGCCTGTACATTAACACAGTTTTAAGGGTTTTAAGTGTTTTGAATGTCCGCAAACCACAAAGTCTGTTACTCAAGTCAGTGACCTGTGTTTGCAGTGGCCAAAAATTCGTTGTGATGTTTGAAAGCATAAATCCAGCGAAAATCTTCCATTTCTTTTGTTTTAACATAATGTTGGATTTTTTTACCATTATTTGCATCTCATAGAAACACAGAAACATAGAATATGACAGCAGATAAGGACCGCTTTGCCCTTCCACTCTGCCCATTCCTCCCTACCTACACTATTACCACAGACCATATGAAATCTGAAGCTCTTTCCCTCCCCCCTTCCTTTCCAGTAGGATTCTATTGTGCTTATCCCATGCTTCTTGAATCCCACCACTGTTTTGGCCCCCACCACCTCTACTGGAAGGATGTTCCAGAAACCCACCTCTCATTCTACAAAGTACTTCCTCACATCGCTCCTGAGCCTAGCTCCCTTCAGCGTCATAGCATGTCCCCTTGTTCTTGAGCACCTTTTCTTCAGAAAAATACTTCTCTACTGTACCTTATTTACCTCTCTGAGGTATTTAAAGTTCTCTATCACATTCCCCCACAACTCTGTAACAGGGTGTACATATTGACATCCTTTAGTCTCTTCTTGTAGAGCTTTTGATGCAGACCCTGCACCATTTTAGTTTTTCCCTCCTCTAGACTGCCTCTACTCTGTCCTTCCAGAGATGTGGTCCTCAGATTTGGACACAGTACTCTAGGTGGTGTCTTGCCAGCGATTTATACAGAGGCAACAACACCTCCCTTCTGCTGGTGATAACCATCCCTATGCACCCCAGCATCCCATTACCCTCCTGACTGCGTTGTCGCACTCCCTGACCACCTTTAGGTCATCCAGTATGATTACCCCAGGTCTCTTTCCTGCTTGGTGGTCATTAATACCACTCCACCCATTTTGTACTCCGTGTCACAAACCCACTCCTGGGGGTAGGGTCCACTGAGTTCACAGTGCCCACCGTTAAGTGTAATCCATGATGGGGAGGGGGGATACATACCCTCCTCATCATTTTTGAATGCTCACTGAGGTCACGACTACACCTCTGCCACGAGGATCCAGGGCATCCCTCTTAACTCTGGATAAGGGCGCAATACCAGTCTCTAGTCCTGTGGCCAAATATGAACCCTTCCTTGGTTATTATACAGAAAAGGAAGACACAAGCATCACACTCTCTTTGGGGGGGGGTAGCAGTGTAAAACATGATTTGACCTTCTCCCTACAGGACGTGCAACAGCCTGGTTCAAAGTCCTTGCAGACTCTGGTATTCTTCCTATCCTTATCCAGATGTCCCTTACAGACCCTTTTCTCAGTTTGATTGCTTATGGTGGCCCCTCAAAGCAAGTAACAGTTGTCACAGATTATTATTACGGTTCTACACTTCACATGCAAGTGTGTGTGTGTGTGTGTGTGTGTGTGTGTGTGTGTGTGTGTGTGTGTGTATGTATGTATGTATGTATATATGTGTGTGTGTGTGTGTGTGTGTGTGTGTATATATATATATGTGTGTGTGTGTGTGTGTGTGTATGTATGTATATGTATGTATGTGTATGTATGTATGTATGTATATATATATATATATATATATATATATATATATATATATATATATATATATATATATATATATGTATATATATATGTATATAATAAAATCTCATGCAGGCAGATTTCTTTAGGAAAACAAATGTTTTACTAACATATTTAAAC
The DNA here is from genome assembly GCA_016271365.2 of Neoceratodus forsteri. Taxonomy (NCBI): domain Eukaryota; kingdom Metazoa; phylum Chordata; order Ceratodontiformes; family Ceratodontidae; genus Neoceratodus; species Neoceratodus forsteri. The sequence continues at coordinate 351,389,840 of JADMNL010000023.1, forward strand.
AAATGCAGTTACAACTAAAAAGAGAATATACTAATTCAAGTTACAGTATGCAGAAACAAAATGAGGAAAAATATATTGAAGTCCAGAAAAAGTAGATGTATGTTCTCAGTTCCTTTAGTCCAGGCAGGAACAATGGGTTTCAGCAGTTGTGTTCCTGGTGTGTCAAGCAGTGTCTCCAGATGAAAATGCATGTACAAATGCCCTGATCATGGCTAGTTATATACCTGTCTGTGGATAGAGGCTGGCCTTTCCATTTTAGGCCACTGAGTGTCACTCTTGCTCTTCCCCAACACAATGTTCTGCCACCTGGTGATATCACCTAGCCTACATTTATGGCACCTGACATTACAATCTCACATAGGACTGGTAGAAAGATGCTTCTTGTGTTTTTTTTTTTTTTTTGTCTTTTTTTGTTTTGGTTTTTTTCCATCTTATCAAAGGCAATACCTTGGAAAACAGCATCCTGCTGTTTGAAGTTAAAAGGGCTATCTCCTGAACACTTTATTCACCTCCGTTTCCCTTGGTCAGTTAACTATTGGAAATACCCCTTTGATCAGTTATCCTCAAAAGCATTTGACAATAACTTGTCAGATTCCTGGCAAGCAAGTGGGTCTGCAGGTTAAAGGAAGGTCAAACCTTTTTTTTTTTTTTTTTAATCCAGTATTTTTTCTAGGTGTCTTGAATTAGCACTGGCATTTTCTTGGCATGTACACACACATGGAATTACATAAAAAAAGACATATACAACAGAATTATAAGTACAAATAAGGACTAGCAGTTGGGTAGCTCGCCACACTCCGCCCCTGCGTTTCTATGTTCTAAGTATATTATTTTGCACTTTTTTGCATTGAAATCCAGCTGCCATACTCTTGACCACTCTTCTAGTTTTCTCAGGTCTCAGCTCCCCCTTTAGTGTCCACCCTATTGAAGATTTTTGGTGTAACCCACAAAGAGGCAGACCTTCTTTCCAGCTCCTCTGCAGTGTCACTTTTAAAGGCCTTAAAGAGGACTGGAATCAGCACTGATCCTGAGGCATCCCACTGGTCACCCTCCCTTCCTCGGAGTGAACTCTGCTTACCACCCCCCTCTGCCGCCTGTTCCCTCACCAGTTTCTCACCCAGCTTACCACCTTTGTCCTCACTCCTGAGCTTGCTCATTAGTCTGCTGTGTGGAACAGCATCAAAAGTCCTACAGAAATCTAGGTAGGTCCTGTCCATTGCTTTACCCTGATCTAAATCCTTTGTCACTCAGTCAAAAAAATCTATCAGATTTGTTTGACGTGACCTTTCACCTATGAACCCATGCTGCCTCCAGTCTTGTAACCCACTGGATTCAAGATATTCCACACTCTTTTCCTTCAGCAGTGATTCTATTAACTTTCTCATCACTAATATTAGGCTGACTGGCCTATAGTTGCCAGCCTCCCTGCTGCTACCACTTTTGTGTAGTGGGACTACATCTGCCCTCATCCAGTCCTCCAGAACCACTCCTGTTTCCAGTGGGCTGTTGAACAGTCAAAGGTGCAGGCAGTATTTCCCTGAGCTCTCTCAATACCCTTTGATGCACACCATGGCTTTGTCCAACTTCAAATTAGTGAGTCTCTTCAGGACTCCCTCTCCTCCAAAAAAGAACTAGTGTCCACCGCCCTTCTCCAAAGTTTCTGGTACTTTTACAGTATGTGGCCCCTCCCCTTCTTCTTCCTGAATGAACACCAACCAAAACTATTTCTTCAGGATGTCTGCTTTTTTCCTGGTCAGTCTCTGTCTCCCCTTCCTCCCCGTCCACCTGCCCTTTTTCCTTTAATCTTACAATTCCACCCCATTCTTCTTTTTTCACTTGCATACCTAAAAATGTTTTGTCCCCTTTCATTATTTCCTGAACTCTTCTCTCTTCAGTTTGTGCCTTTGCGCTCCTCACTGCTCTCCTTGCTTCCCTTTATTTCTCCTGATATACCTCCCTGTACTCCTCCTTCTGCATCTCCTTAACTTCTGAATTCTTCCCTTTTAGCCTGTACCTTTTCAGACACCTCTTTTGAGAACCATGGTGGTCTCTTTTTCCCTCTTGCTTTTGCTTACCTGTTTGATGCAGAGGTTTGTTGCCTTTACTATGCTCCCTTTCAGCCTTGCTCACCATTCCTCCAGCCCACCCAGGCCATCCCTTTTACCAGGTAATCCATGAAGCATTCGCCATCTTTATAAAAATATGCCCTCCTCTATATCTTTGAATCTCTGCAGTAAATGGTGACGCTTCCCCCTCCTCATCGTCATCCTCTAAGCATCGAATCCCCTAGAATGGCTGAGCAAATTTAGCATCAATGAGCTCACCAGAGCTTAGCTTGCATTACTGATCACCAAGTACACTACAGATTCAGCTGCCTGCATGCTAGGGGGTGGTTCCATGATATCCGATTCATCTGTGATTGGCCCAATGTCAGTGTCACTCAGTTAACAGATGCCGGCTTTCCAATAGCAGTTCTTATAGTCTCCCTTTTCACATTATGCCAGGACTGGGACATCGGGTGAATGGCACAGACAGCCTCATTGTCCTAGCCTTCTGGTTAAAACCCTCCATGTTACTGTCAGTCTTGTATGATTTTTGTAACAATCCTACAGCAGTAGTGTTTTGAGGCAGTTTTATCACCTCTTGGTCCATTGGCTGAAT